>JAFBJW010000045.1:2016275-2027175 GCA_016785235.1 Pseudorhombus dupliciocellatus | reverse complement strand
GCCCCCTGGAGTGATGGGGACCATGTGACTGAGATCACGTGTGATAAGTGTGGAGATGACCGTGTGATGTGTTGGTGCTCAGGTTAAAGAAAGGAGTTAGATGCATGCACGGTGAAGAAACAGCATAACAGAACTAACATCGCATTCGAATAACACTCTACCAAATATCACAGTTTCAAGTCAAACTCGAACAGCAAATGAAAGAAGATTCAGTTAACAGTTCTGAGCTTAGCCGAGTGTAATGCTAGAGCGATCGGTTCTTTGTTTAGCCCAGTTGTGTTACCCGTCCATGGAAATGGAAGATAATCCTTTGGAGGTGCTGGTTGAAGTCCAGTGAAGTGGTTGCTTGGTTTTTGGTTCCTGTTGCGCGTCAGACCTTGTGTCGTGACTGCTCGTGCTGGAGTTCTTAGGCAGGCTCTTGCGTCGCTGCCTTTGGATGGTTTCAGCAGGCTACTCTGGGCAGGCCTGCATGGAGTTGAAGTGCTTCCACCAACTCCTCCAGGAGTGGAGAGGAGGCCAGGAAGTCGAAGAGCGTCGCTTCCAAGAGAGAGTTTAAAGAGCTTCTCCCCTGAGGGAGAGAGCTTCCACGAGAGAGAGTCCAGAGAGAGAGTTTGAGAGGAGGAGGAAGACCTGGGCTTTTATGGGCTTTGTGACCTCATAGGTCAAAGGGCACACATTGACCAATAGTTGATGACGTCTTCTCCAGGACAGGGTTTGTCACCTAGGTGTGAAGTCCCAACCCCCCCTCAGTTGGAGGGTTCTGGAAGCATTCCTTTGTCTTCCAGAGCAGGAGAAGCCATGTGGTCAGGCTTTACGACACGCATGTAGGCCCAACTATGGATCACAAATACCGAGGCCCAACACTGCTTCGAGATAGAGGCATGGCTGGCTCTGTAACTCTATGGCTTTCTGTCAGCCTGCTACAGTGCTGAAGAGGAACCTGGGGTTGCTCTTGTTTTTATCTATTAGCACGGAGTAAAACGAGCTTCGAGCTTGTCGCAGGGCTTTTCTATAAGATACAAAACTGTTCCTCCTCAGGGTGAAATGACTGACATTTTGTGTGGAGCACCATGTTCTTTCTAATCTCCGGGTTTCCAAGTTTCAGAGCACGAATATGTGCGTTGTACCAGGGAGCTGCATTTTTTCTAGTAGTAGCCCTTTTTTTGATGGGGGCGACAGCATTTATGGTATTTAGTAATGTTAATCTTGTCCTGTCCACTATCTTGTTGAGTTGGGCAGGGGACACGTTTTTATATTCATCCTCTGAATAATCGATACATGGCTGGAGGTTGGATGGGAGGAGTTTTTTGAAGTCTTTGACAGAACTGTCTGATAAATAGCGGCTATAGGAGTAATGCTGTTTAGGTTCAGTGGGGTTTTGGAGGGTAATTCTAAATGTGAGTAAGCAATGATAGAAGATGGTTGTGGTCATACAGTACTAGCTCAGAAAGAAATTCTGAAAATTCTTTTAAGAATTCAGAGTAGGGGGTAGGTGGGCTGTACAGTATGGTGAAAAGGAGTCTGTTGTTTTGCTTAAAGGTTGAATCTAACAGACTCATAGTAAGATGTTTAAAAGAATTATATGTTCTTTTAGGCTGAGATGAGAATGAAAGTGTGTGATTAAAAATGGCTGCGACCCCACCACCTCTGACAAATCCCCTCGGGGCATGGGCTTTAATGTGGGTGGGGGGCGTTGCTTTGTTTATGGCTACATGATCATCCAATTGAAGCCATGTTTCGGTGAGACATAATAGATCCAAACTGTGATCAGTTGTTAATTCATTTATTAGTAGTGATTTAGATGGTAGGGATCGAATGTTCAATAAGCCGCACTTCAGTGTTCTGTTTGTATTTGGTTTTAAGGCTGTCCTAGTGTCGATTTTTATGAGATTTTTATTAGCTGGACCTCCTCTCCTGCTCACTTGAGGTTTATTACTGGAGGGAGCCCTGGTAATGGACATAGTCTGAATCTCAGCTATGTCTTCATAGGTAATCTCCATGATGGAGGGTGATGGGCCTAGAGAGGAAGCACAGAGGAGCGTGTAAGCCTATAACTCTGTTTCCTGGTCTGGACTCTTGTCACGATTTTCGTCTGGTAATTTTTGCCATATTACTGGAAAGGAGTGATGCTCCATCCAGGGTGGGAGGAACGCCATCCCTTCTAATCATGTTCCAGTTTTTTTAATATTTGCACTTTTCTTCGGTATGGAACATCTCTCTGGTAAGCACTAAGATGAAAAGCTGCGACTCAGCTGCGGCTCAGCCAAAGGACTTCAATGATAACCTATTAAATAAAGAACAAACAAGATATGTATGTACATAGTGATATATACTTTAATTGTGTGAAATCTTTCTCCAGAGCCGTGCCTGCCCTGGACTTGGTGGTGCTTTGGTCAGGCTGTGGAGCTGTCCATTGTCTGCCAGCAGCCAGGATTATTTATGTATTTAGCATTAAATTGCCATACAAATATGAAACAACGCTATCATATATTTTGCTGATACTGTGCACCCTTCTGTCAAATATAAAATAACTTAGAGCATGTTTCCCTGGATACGTAATTGGTGCAGAGACAGTCAACCTTTGCTTTGAGGAGTGTTCCAAAGGCTCTGTAGTAGTGGTGAGTATTCAAATGCTTTAACGATGGATTAGACTCATGTAAACTTAAAACATTCCAATATTGTCATACATTACATAATATTTCTAAATATTAACTTTACTGTATACAGTGTGTTTACATTGCAGTAACATACATGATGTATTATTATCAAATTAATGTGTTAAAATGTTTGTTTTCATATTCAAAATATCCATGCACATTTAAGACTTGGAATGCTTTAATTGTACGTCAAAGTAGGGTGCATTCTACACAGATTGGACCGACTCAAAAAGAATTATCTATTTTCAGCGGTCACATTTGCAAATGTAAAAGTTAATGTAATGAATGGGAGTATTTTGTACATATTAACACACATTTGAGGAAAAATGAAAATGTCCCATGCATGTTTGATGGCTGTCCTTTTCAAACCAGCATATACGGAACTCTCCCGACAAAGGCTGCTCTTATATACGTTCACAGCACATCCATGCCATATGTTGCAGTATCAGGTGAATAACAAACTTAAACAATTCAATATGTATGGTGATCTTTAACCTTAGCCTCTTCTCTTCATCAAAGGTAAAAGAAAAACATGCTTTATCTTTACGACTTGTTAACGTGAACCCCAAAGTCAGGGGCAAATGTAAACATTCCTTGCTACTGACTGGCACCAATAATAGTAAAAATGACAAACCAGATTTAAGGAAGGCAAAGTGAAAAAACATTAGATACTACAAGTCATTCTTGATAAGAGAAGCCTGGAGGACAACAGAACATCAAACTTGACTCTTCCTTTGAATTCAGGTCCCCTGAAGATGGCTTGTATTTTTATGAAAACAGTTTTTTGAATAGTTAGAAATTACAAATATCTCTGTGTCTGTATGTGGATGATTTTGAAACCTGCAATCTCTTAGGCACCTCTGGAAAGAAACATAAACTTTGCATAAAGTGTTATTGTACAAATATATGGTTATGACAAACTGTTAGAACCCTTTCTGCAAGATCTTAAAACTCTGGAGGACCTTGGTGTGTATGTCCCTTTGTTAGGCAAGTCTCTTAGAGGTACAGTGCAGTGTTGCGGTTGATAACTTGGGGGCACATGGAATTGCAGGCTTCATAGAAAGTTCTGTCGGTTTTGCACTACAAAAAGCTGTGTTAGCTCTGACTGTGTTGCATCTGGTGCTTTTAGCCTTAGATCTAAAGTGGTCTATACAACTCATTTGAAAGCAGCTGTTGAGAATAATGTCCACTTCTTTGGAGAATGTGTTTTCACCAAACATCTGTCTCACTTTCACGTTGTCTCCGGTTTTCCTCCTGACCTTGCTCATGACATATTTGAGGGTATTGTCCCAGTGGAGGTGGCTAGCTGCTTGAAGTCAATGATATCAAAAAAGTTATTTTCATTGGATGAGCTGAATGAAGCTACATTGGCTTTCCCCTATAAATGGTCAGACAAAACGAATAAACCCCATGTTGTGCCACAGAGTTTCTTGAGCAGGAAAACTATTGGAGGCAATGCCCATGAAAATTGGAACGTGCTGAGGTTTTGATTGGACCTCTGGTGCCAGAAGATGATCCAGCATGAGTAGTGTTGATGGATTTAAAAGACATTGTTGAGTTAGTTGTTGGTCTTGTGCATACAGATGAATCCATATCATACCTTGAAAGCAAAATAGTTGAGCACAGACATAGGTATGAGGAGCTCTTTCCTGGTGTCAATCTTCCTACTTCAAGCTCTTCAAGCACCACTATCTCAAGCACTACCCTCAGATGATAAGATGTTTTGGCCCTCTAGTCATGCTATGGACAATGCGATTCGAAGCCAAACTTTAGGTTATTTACATAACCCCGGTTCTCTGAATAATATGAGTGAGATGTCTCACTATGGGATGCACGCCCCGCTGCAGACCTCAGAAGCATTAATCTCATTCCGCCAATCCTGATTGGCTGGTGAAACGTGTCCGTCCGCCACAAGTAGTCCCACCTACCTTAAGTACCTCAGGCGGACGGCACCACCCCATTCAAGATAAGCACCTCTTCTCACTCGCCCAAGCAAGAAGGGTTGTCTGGTGAGACATCTCACTCATATTACTCAGAGAACCGGGGTTATGTAAATAACCTAAAGTTCTCTTTCATAATATTCCGTTCGATGTCTCACTATGGGATGTTGTAGCTCCCGTATTGCCAGACAAGCTTATCCAGCGTCCACCAACCCACAGAGAAGCACACTGTTCCAGTCAGGACAGCAAAACCGCACGTGCCACGCACGGAGCGGAAACGTCCAGTCTGTAGAAGCGGACAAATGTGAGGGGCGAGGACCAACTCGCCGCCGCACAGATGTCCTGAACAGAGACTCCCCTGAACAAGGCCCAGGATGTGGCCACGCCCCGAGTCGAGTGTGCCCGTAGGCCCTTAGGCGGCTGCAAACCCCGACACGCATAGG
The DNA here is from genome assembly GCA_016785235.1 of Pseudorhombus dupliciocellatus. Lineage (NCBI taxonomy): Eukaryota > Metazoa > Chordata > Actinopteri > Pleuronectiformes > Paralichthyidae > Pseudorhombus > Pseudorhombus dupliciocellatus. The sequence continues at coordinate 2,022,135 of JAFBJW010000045.1, read as the reverse complement.
CCAAAGCAATCGCCTCCACCACCCAGTGAGATAGGCGCTGCTTAGTAATAGGTTTACCCTTATGAGGGTTAGCCCAGGAGACGAACAGCTGATCGCTCCTCCTGAACCCCACAGTTCTGTCCATATAAGTGCGCACCGCACGAACCGGACATAACACATGTGACTGCTCCTCCCCTGGTGAGGCAGCAAAGGCCACAAGGTCAATAGGAGAACATGAGCCCACAACCTTAGGCACAAAAGCCGGGTTGGGCCTCAAAATCATCCGTACATCTCCTGGAAAGAGCTGAGTGCATGATGGATGCACCGAAAGCGCATGGATGTCACCCACTCGTTTAGCTGAGGCCAGAGCCAGCAACAACACAGCCTTAAGAGACAAGTGTTTCAAGTCTGCTCCCTCCAGTGGCTCAAAAGGAGGGCCCTTAAGCCCTTCCAGGACCACGGCCAGATCCCACGGTGGCACCAGTGGTCTGGACACGGGGAGAAGCCTGCGCGCACCCTTCATGAAGCGGCAAACCAGCGGGTGCTGGCTTGCTGTTTGCTCTCCAAACCCCACGTGACAGGCGGCAATCGCTGCCAAGTACACTTTAATCGTGGAGAAAGCCTTTCCTCTGTCAATCAGGTCCTGCAAGAATGACAGTATCACACTAACCGGACACTGAAGAGAGGCGTGGCCGTTTCTGTGACACCACTCCTCAAACACCCTCCACTTACAGTCATACAAGGACCTAGTGGAGGAAGCTCGAGCACTTTGTATAGTGGAAATCACACGCTGTGACAATCCCACAGCCGACAAACTGAGCCACTCAGGGGCCAAGCCCACAGCGCCAGGCGCTCCGGGTGCGGGTGGAAGACCGCTCCCCCCGCCTGTGACAGCAGGTCCCTGCGCACCGGGAGCTGCCAAGGCTGAGCGCAGAGTAACTGATATATCTCCGCCAGCCAGTGCATCGCGGGCCAAAGCGGAGCGATCAGAACCAGCGCGTGACCGTGCTCCCTCACTCTGGACAAAGTGGGGGGAATCAGGGCCAAGGGAGGGAACGCGTACAGAAGCTCGTGCGGCCAGGCGTGCGCTAGCGCGTCTACGCCGAGGGGAGCATCCGTGCTGCGCAGAGAGTAAAACAGCGCGCACCGCGCGTTTTCCCTTGCCGCGAACAGATCCACCGTGGCACGACCGTACCGGGCCCAAATCCGTTCCACAATCTCCGGATGAAGAGCCCATTCCCCGTACACCGGCGCGCCCCTGGACAACAGGTCCGCGCCCGTGTTCAGAGCGCCCGGTACGTGCGTCGCTCTCAAGGAGAGGAGACGGCCGGAGCTCCACAGGATCAGTCTGCGTGCCAGCATGTGTAACCGACGGGAGCGCAAACCGCCCTGACGGTTGATATATGCCACCGTCGCCGTGTTGTCCGTTCTCACCAGGACATGATGGCCCATAAGAGACGGAAGGAAATATTTCAGGGAGAGAAACACCGCTGAAAGTTCCAGGAAATTGATGTGAGACTGTCGGAGGCGCACATTCCAGCGGCCCCTCACAGAACCGCCCTCGTGGAGTCCGCCCCAGCCCGTCAGGCTGGCGTCCGTAGTGACCACCTTCCTGTAAAGAACTGAGCCCATGGGCACCCCCTGGGTCAGAAAGCACGGGGACCGCCAGTGGCGCAACGCCCTGGCGCAGCCCGGTGTCACCAACACCCTCCGTGCGCCATGACGCACGGGATCCAGCCGGCATGAGGCCACCCACAGCTGGAATTCTCTCATGTGGAGGCGACCGAGGCGAACCACGAGGATGGCGGATGCCATCAGTCCGAGTAATCGAAGACACAATCTGAATGGAACAGATTTGCCTGGAAGAAAGAGCGAGAGGCATGTCCTGAACGTTTTCACCCGCTCCGCCGAGAGGCGCGCTGTGAACGCCACCGAGTCCAGAGATAATCCCAGAAAGATTATATTCTGTGTTGGGGACAGTCTGCTCTTCTCTGCGTTTATCACAAAGCCCAGGTCGAATAGGTGCTGTGTGAGAACGCGCGTGTGCGCTCCGGCCTCCTGCTCTGACTGTGCCAACAGAAGCCAGTCGTCCAGATAGGTGGCCAGGCGGATGCCCCGCTGTCTCAGCGGGGCAATTGCTGCCTCCGTGCACCGCACAAACACCCTCGGGCTCAAGGAGAGGCCGAAAGGGAGCACGCGGTACTCGTAGCAGATCCCCTGGAAAGCGAACCTCAGATACTTTCTGTGGGGAGGATAGATCGGGATATGGAAATATGCGTCTTTCAGATCGACAGAAGTGAACCAATCGTTCTGTTGCACGAGACGTATCAGGGATGCGTGCGTAAGCATCCTGAACTTGTATTTCCTGAGATATTTGTTCAGAGCCCGCAAATCCAGGATAGGGCGAATACCGCTCCCCCCCCGTTTGGGGACCAGAAAATACCTGGAGTAGAAACCACTCTGACAGTGTGCGGGAGGGACGACAGAAATTGCTCCTTTGTTTAACAGCGAAACGATTTCTTCCTGTAAAACACGAGCTGACTCTCCCTGGGCCTGTGAGTGTATTACGCCGGCGAATCGCGGGGGGACAGCGGCAAACTGCAGCCTGTATCCTCTCGAGATCGTCCGCAGCACCCAGGCTGGGGCTGGGAGCGCAGCCCACTTGTCCCGTGTGAGGGAGAGCGGTGAGGCGCTCCGCAGCCCGTCCGTCGCAAGAGACGCCAGCCGCGGTGCGTTGGCGCCCTCTTGTGGCGGGACGGCACGGCCCCCTGCCGGCGATACCGTGCCCCGGGAGGGACAGAGCCGCGGCGGGGGCCCCGCAGCCTCCGCCCCGGGGTGAGCCGCAGCTTTCCGTCGGGGGGAAACCGGGGTTATTTTTATATTTTTGGCTTTCATTTTTTTTTTTTTTTTTCATTTTTTTCAGCTGCGCCCTTGGCCATTGGCCTGGATGCGGCAGCGGGACACAATTTATTTTCTCCGTGAGAAAAAATGTGTGAGTGCGTGCTTGTGGACATGAGAGAGGAGCAACCGCTGAAGCTCCCGCCGTCAACTGTCCATCCCTCCCGGCTCGTCCTGGCATGGTCCGGGGTAGCTGGGAGACGGGGGCGTAGGTAGCCCCTGGTCGCACGCTCGAAAGCCGAACAGGTGGAGCTGGAGAACGGGGAACATCCAGCTGCATCACCGGTGAAGAGAGGAGCGGTCAGACCGCTCTCTTCTTCTTGCTGGCCTGGCTAACGGCAGTTCGCTCGGACCGTGCCGGCGGAGCTGCGGCGGGAGCCGATGACTTTCTGGGCCAGCCGGGTCGACGCAGTGGCGCAGGCGGGCCGGGCTGGGGTCTCGGCTGTTTCGGGATTTTAAACTGCGAGACCTGGGAAGCAGCCTGTGCAAAACTTTTGCGCTGCGCAGAGGGAGAAGGAGCAGGGGGCTTCCGAGGGAGGCAGAGCTGGAGAGCCTCGTCCTCCTTCTTTTTCGCTTCGCACCGCCGCTGCATCGAGGCCAGTGCGGAGCCGAAGATCCCCTCCGGGACGATGGGCATGTCCAGGACATCCTCCTTTTCCCTGTCCGACAGGTTGGCGAGGCCGAGCCACCGCGCTCGTTCCTGTAGGACCGTGGTCCCCAGCGCTTTCCCCGTGGCCTGGACCGGAAACACAGGTCCGTAATGACCGGTATCTCCTCCCACGTTGCTGGGTCCTGAGTCTGAGCGAAATCCTCACACAACTCAGCCTGGTAAGCCGTGAGCAGGGAGAGGACATTTAGCGCTCTGGCCGAAAGCGCAGCTGCCTTGTACGTCTTCTCAGCGAGAGCTGACTGGAGACGGTCCGACTTGGACGGCAAGCTGGGGCTCCGGGAGGACACCGCTGACGGCTGCTTCGGGTGAAGATGTGCCGCGACCAGTGGTTCCATCGGAGGCATGCGGAGCAGACCCAGGCTCTCCATCGCCTCGCAGTCGAGGGAAGAGGCTCCGGGAATCGGGCTCCTGCTGCTGAAAGGGCGCTCTCTCCACGAGCGCGCGACCTCATCTAGCAGCTCCGGGAAGACGGAGAGAAGTTGCTTCGTCGCACTCCTGGCCAGGGGCAATTTCTTCCCCTCGTAGCGGGATCTGGTGGTCTCAGCTACGACGGTGGGCCAGGGGATGTTCAGCCGAGCAGCCGCGCGTTTGCACACGTCGAGCATGTCCAAGCCGTGGAGGGGAGAGGCTGGTGTGCGGAATCCCTCCTCATCCCGCGAGGCGACGGAGACCGCGGGCTGCGCAGCCCGGGTCGGAGTGATGAAGGCGTCGTCCTCCTCCTCGTCCTCTGATATGAGGAATTCGGAGGCGCCATCTTCATCGTCCCCATAGTCCAATTCCAGGACGTCTTCCATTAGCGGGGGATCCGTGGCTAAGTCAAGCTGCGAGCCCCAGCTGACGTTAGCCTCCGGCATCGCCACCGCAGAGACCGCCATATCCTCTCCATCCTCGACGGCGGCGCCGCTCGGAGGGATAACGGGGTCAAGTCCAGACAGGCTAGCTTGGCGTGCTAGCCGTCTGCGGAGACTCTTGACCGTGAACACCGCGCAGTGTTGGCACGAGCCGGGGACGTCGATCGCCAGCCGGGCATGTTGCAGCCCCAGGCAGGTGGAGCAGACCTGGTGTGAGTCCTTGCTCGAGATCTTATTCCCACAGCGACAGGGGCGGGCCCCGGGGTCTCCGAGCCCTCTGGTGTGAGGGGTTTTAGCCTCCATCCCGCACGTGCTGGTGTGCAAATAGGGAGTTTTGGCGCGGTTAACTGGTGTGTTAACTCCGTGAAATAAGACCGGGAGTTAGCTGGAGTGCTAACACTCGGTGCTCGACGAGCCGTGGTGAGGCGCCGAGGGCAGTGCTAACCGAGCCGTGGAGGGGCAGGAAAGCACTGAAACCGATCTGGTGTGACCAGCGAAGCAAAGACCAAAGCTAGTAGCGCCCGGCGACGGAAGCTAGCAAAAGATCCGTCTGTGGACAGTTAAGCTAGCTAGCTCTGGACGCGAGATATGCTCCGAGTGAGAAGAGGTGTTTGAATGGGGTGGTGCCGTCCGCGTGAGGTACTTAAGGTAGGTGGGACTACTTGTGGCGGACGGACACGTTTCACCAGCCAATCAGGATTGGCGGAATGAGATTAATACTTCTGAGGTCTGCAGCGGGGCGTGCATCCCATAGTGAGACATCGAACGGAATATTATGAAAGAGAACTTAGTTTCTTTAAGCAGATTGTAAAGCATACAAGTTGCTTTTTCTGACTTTGGCTTCAAAACATCAGTTTATGATTGCATTCCACATAAACTCACCATTTTATGGTAAATCTAAACTTGATATATCGAGTGTGTCCACAGTACCAGTTGATGTACTGAGAGAGGAAGTGGTTCAGGCTGTTCGGTTCAAAATACCCCAACATATCTGAAATACATCTGGCCAATAATGTATCAAGTGTGGTGGAAATTTCAGTTGAGATGTGAAATGAAGAATTCCTCAGTCCTGAGTTGTCCTAATGGGTCATTTAATATAGCTCTGCAGAGGTTCACCTCCAGCCCGCATGGTAGGAGAGTGACAACCCAAGTTGTCACACAACAAGGTTTTTATACAGAAACATGAAAGACTAAGAACAGAAAAGGGGGAGACCAGATTGTTCCCAAGGATGAGCACACAACAACACAGACAAATGTCATTTAGATAACAACAAGATGCTAGGTCCTCTCTCATGATACAGAGGAAGGTCATAAGTTCACCAAATGATGAGGACACCTAAGGACTTTACGACTTGTTTCTCTTGCAAATGAACATCACCTCTGTCAGGCATGTCCCACAACATCAAAGACCCTCTACAACAATAGAAACATTTGCTTGTCTCCTGAATAAATTCCTTAACCC